>SJYO01007492.1:2509265-2529638 GCA_006410555.1 Capra ibex
ACCCCCTCCCCCTCCCAACCCACCCACACCCCTCAGAGGTGAAGTTCGGATGTTATCCCGGAACGAACCCCTTCCCCTCGGCCGGTAGCACTCTAACACGAAGAAAAAGGTCAAGAAAGTCCCTCCGGAAAAAGATCACAACCCCAGAAAAAGATCTGGTGGTGCGGGTCTCCCCTTCTTTGACCCACCACACACTCTCCCTTACGTCTCCCGTAAAGTCGTCCTACCGTAGAGTCACAGTTCCGGGTCGGACCTGAGGACCCATGGCGACCCACTATGGTGTGCCGGGGCCCGTGTCGGGACCGGGGTCTGAGTGCCACCTGTACAGTAGAAACCGATACAGTGTCGGCTCCCGTGGAGAAAGACCCGGCCCCCTCCGCTCTTCCTTGTGTCGACGGAGTCGGACACTCGACAGGGGGAGTCGGGGACGTCTGGACTCGTGGAAACTTGTGTGAGACCGACCCGGAGTGGAGGTCCTCGTCCACCGACAAGTCTCGACCGGGAGACCACTCCGGCGGCTCCGTAACACGTTAACGAGCTCCACTCAGAGGTCCCTCCGTTACCTTTCCCCCGGGCGTCTCCACCCCCTTCCCTGCGGGTTACCTGCCGACCCTGGTCGGCCCCTGTCCTCCTCGGTCCGGCCCCTGGAGCCGTGGAGACCAGAGCAGACAGGAACACCCCTCTGGGGGTCCCCAGAACGACCAAGGTCCGGGACCCTGGACCCTGAATCTCCCTCGGGACTGGCCAACTCTCAGAGTCAATGCATAGAGTCCCCAAAGAAAATCCTGGACTTGTAAACTCCCCTTCTCTTCCCACCGAGGGACCGACGTGACGGAGACAGGCTGAGAGCGGACACACAGACAGGGAGGTGGCGATTTCGTCGTCCTAACTGAGAGTCTATGGAAAGTCCCCGACATGGAAAAAAAAACAAAACAAAATTACTATGAGAGTACTTTGTGGAAAGAGTAGGAAGGTCAAACCACGTTACTAGAGAAGGAGGGAGGAGAAATGTCGTTTTAAGTCGATTAATAAAACTGTTACTAAAATTGTCGTAGCTCACAAATGACACATGATCCGAGACCCTAGATGTAACTGAGTAAACTACTGTGGCTCTCCATCTGTGCTAAAAATCACAGAGAAATTCTCGTCAGACACCAATCCTCTCCAATACATTAAGTAGGCTCCAGTGTGTCGATTCTTCTACCCCTCGTCCTTCAAACTGGATCCAGACAGACTGGGGTCTCGGACACAAGGATTGTCCAGAAATTGGTGGCACAGTTGGGGGAGACTATTGGTCTGGGTGGATTAGATGTTCGTGGACTTCAACCTCTCTATGGGGTCTTGAATTCGTGTCCTGAGTCTACCGTCCCTGGGTCCCGTGCAAGGGAGGTAGGGAAGGATGGACAGAGGAGAAGACCGAGCAGAGGGCACAGGAGGAGGAGGTCCCCGTGCCCTATGACGTCCACCCAGTGGTTTGGGTACAAAAGGAAGAACATTTTGAGCTACTCGACCAGGTCGAACCACTTCTTAGAGTACCCCTGCGGAAGCCTGCGGACTCCTGTTTAGGGTTTGTCTTCGTGTAACTTGACTGACCTTGTGGTCGGTTGGTGTTTCCGGTGGACGTCGCCTCTAGTTGCTCGGACTCCCTCACTGGTGTTAGGTCTTTTTCAAGACCCGAGGGTGTGTCCCGGACCGGTGGTACGGGTGTGGGAGTGTCGGACATAGGTCATCGGGGATTGTCGGTCAGACGTTTTCCCCGTTTATCTTGTCAATTTTTTTTTAAAAAAAAAGAAAACCAAATTTTTTTGTGAAAAGAAAATTTTTCATAATACAACGTCTATATTACGTAAAAGAAATACCTTTTTTCACAATTTATGTATTAAATTTTTTAGTAGACATCAGGGTGTTGGGGTTCTCTGTATAAAAGTTATCAAATCTTATCAAAAAGACATGACAACACATAAACACACACACACACCACACACACACCATACACACACACACACACACACACACACACACAAACCATCCCCCTCAATAATTGGGAGGAGAAGATTCTCGTAATTAAAAATTTATGCCCCTTTTAAGATAAGATCGTTAACAAAATAAAAATACAAAAAGTAAACTGTACTAAGACAAAATGGTTTTGAGTCTTTTACCAGTTCCGTCGTGTTTTCAGAAGGGACTAAACATAGAGACAACGATTACTGTCCCGGGTGCCTCCCATTAAGACCCAACAAGTTTACGGGACCCCGGTCCAGAGGAATAGAGAACGAGTTACCGAGGTCGACCTTTGAGTTCAAGCCGACGTCGGCCACAGAGGGTGGGTCCGGGACGGGGACTCCTCCGGGGCGGGTGTGCTTCCACGGAGACACTAATGGCGGGGGTCCAGCCGTCCGTCGTCCCGTCCTACTTCTTGACGTTCGTCCTATAAATCCCAGAGGACCTATGACATGGGATACCGAGGATTGGGTCGTACGGGGTCACAGGACGGATAGGAGGGACAGGTCAAGGGACTAGGTGAAGGGGAACCACAAGGTAGGGTCCCTTAAACGTGGTGACAGAGGGGTGACCGGGTCGGTTTTTGTGTCTTCTGACGGAGGGGAGTGGTTGTGTGTCTCCCGTTTCACCTGTCACATTCCCTCCCTTCTGTAGGCCTTTACCTGGTCCTGGACAGGAACTCGGGACGAGGACCACCATTGCGGTTCAGCACTACTCCTACACAAACGGAAGTCTCTAAGGCGAAGACAGAGAGGGGAAATGAGTCCGAGGTGTGACCGGAGAGGCAGAGAGAGGTGTACCTAAACACACACATCATGTTACGTATGTACGTATTTAGATATGTACATATCTCCCGTGTAGACACACAAACTCATACACCGAAATCGATAACTTATTTAATCATTTCTCAAATTGTTTTCCCACAAAACTAATAAAAGTTATTTAAGGAAACGAAAGTGTGTCGGAGTGCAATTTCGTTAAAGAAAACTCGTAGTAGCTTGGTCTCTCTAGAGTCGTCACCGTCGGTCCGACGGACTTTTCATTGGATTTATCCAAGTTTTGGGTTTTACTCTCCGTATTGTTTTTATTAAACTGTACTGTATCCCAGTTACTTGAGCTAAGTCAATCTCGTCAGGACCGTCCACAGTAGGACAATTTCTTAAATGTCGATTACCTACTGTTCGGTAATCCGCATACCTTTTTCCTACACTTTATAGTTTCTTTCAGTTCCACTTTACTGAGTGTACACTCAGACCTTTTTCCAAGAATCGACCTCCTACAGACCCCTTACACACAGACTCTGTCATGCACTTGACACCCTTAATCTACGGGGCTACGATTCTGTACATAATAAAATACATGACGATTGTCGATTTCGTATTTTGTTCTATGTGGTAGTAAGACACCCGTGTCGACTGAAGTCTCTACAAATGCAGAGTTCGTGGAATCTTTACTACTTTATAAGACCTATGATTCACACGTCTTCTTACCAACACACACACACACACACACACACACACACACAATCAACGAGTCAGAACAGACTGGGAAACGCTGGGGTACCTGATATTGGACGATCCGAGGAGACAGGTACACTAAAAGGTCCGTTTATATGACATCACCCATCGGTAAAGGAAGAGGTCTCCTAGAAGGGTTGGTCTCTAGTTTGGGGTCAGAGGGTGTAACGTTTGTCTAAGAAATGACAAAGCCGGTGGTCCCCTCGGACGTCTTCTTGTCTTCTGAGATTTTAAGTAGATTTGTGATACCTAGGTCACTCACCCCTCACGACAACCACTCTCTCTCTGTGACCCCGGGACGAACACGAGCCTGACTGGTGTCTCCGGTCCCTCGGTCCCGGACCGTTTGCACCCGACGACCGGCGGGTCCACCGGGTCCAAGGGTCCTTCCATCTCTTACTCAGGTCAGAGGTCCTTCCGCCTCGAACACCTCCCAGAGGAAGGACGTGCACAACATAGCGACGAGGGCTCTCCCCTCGTCGTTCGTGTTCGGAGTCCGTGGATTCCCTACTCGGACGTTCGTCGTCTGCTGGGGTTTCGTGTCTGAACGACACGTGTGCACCCAGTCACCCCTCCCTCGTCCGACAGACTCGTCCACCTGGGTCTGTGTGT
Organism: Capra ibex; assembly: GCA_006410555.1. Lineage (NCBI taxonomy): Eukaryota > Metazoa > Chordata > Mammalia > Artiodactyla > Bovidae > Capra > Capra ibex. Next base: position 2,513,396 of record SJYO01007492.1, read on the forward strand.
CTGCGTCTTCTTTACCACTTCCGTCCTACGGTCGCCCCGGTGTCCCGAGGGACCCCCTCTACAGGGACTCTTTTACAGGAGTATTCAGAGACAGTAACCGTGACTCTGAACTTCCCGAAGCGTCTGTGAGGAACTCTCGACTCCAAGTTTCGTGTAAGTTCTCCTCGTCCTCCTCTCTTTCCAATCCCACGGGTCCCAACACCGTCGAGGACTCGACTGGTCTGAGTAAGTCCCCCCAGGCCTGTACCCCCAGCCTCCGAGGTACATTGGTCCTTCCTCGTCCGGGCGGTACCGGAAGAGTGCGGACGCGTCCCGATTCTTTCCGGGAGGCAGCTCCGTCCTAATGCTGGTTTAGTTTCGGCTGTAACCCTCAGCCCCGAAGGTCCACCTGTCACGGAACTGGCACCCTTTGACCGCGGACCAGTTCAGGTATACACGGACGGGCACCACGTCGGGTAACAGCCCCCGCCCCAGACGAACGACAGTACAGGGGTCTACCTCGACGTCCCGGCCTGATAGCCGTGTCCCTACGAACCGCTAATGACGAACCTACCTGAACGTCATGACCCCAGTCCTACCTGTGAGCCCCTCTCTCTCCCCGTCTCTGCCGGGAGTCACCCGGACCCTCCTCCATACCTCTTTACCGATCCCCTCGCCTCCATCGTCCCCTCGTGAAGGAGGGAAATGTGACGAGGGGGTTTGACTAGGGGGGTTTCACTACGGAAAAGTTGTTAAATTACATTTTGCAGACAGACGCTCCAACAGCTTACATAGTAGTGCACATAGTAGTCTCGGTCCGTCCTTTGTCTACGGTGTAAGTCGGCCCCCCGAACCCTTCTTAAATCACCTGCCCCACATTTTATGGTTATTCTCCCCCACGTCGGGAGGTGGCGGTCGCTTCACCCCGCAGCCACAAGTGGGACCTGGTTGGTGCCCTCTCCCACCTGAACCCTGGGTTTCTCCGACGACCGCGTCTTCGACTTCGGAGATACTTCGGTTGGGGGTCCGGGATGTCCCTCCCTTACCCCCGTCTTCCAGGAGGTGGGAGGTAGTGGGTCGACACGTACCGTAAAAGGGTTGGGTTGTCCTTTGGTCCTCTGAGCCTCCCGTAGACCCGAACTTGCGCCGGTCGTCGGAGTGTTCCTCGGGTCCACTGTTCTGCGGGTCCTTCGTCGCCCTTCCGTCCCAAGGACTCAGGACGCCCGTTCCCATCGGGGGCGTCCCCTCCCCCTGGCCGGTCCGACGACCCCGTCCCCGGAGGGACCCAGGGATTGTCGGCGGTCTGACGGAAGGAGTAAGACGTCGGCGACGGAAGGACTTCTCTAGGGGGTTCAGTAAAACTTTGTCTCTTCCTTTGGGACTTCCGGGTGCGATCGGCTCGTGACGCCTGCGACGGGATACGTCAATCTCTACCCCCTAAAGACGAGACACGGTCGGGAGCGAGGTGCTTGTTTATGTTTACGGAAGAGAGACCTCGTCTGCGGATCGTGTGTCTCGTCTGTCGCACTAGACTTTTTCGGGTCCCGTCGTCAAGGATGCCATTCAACCGAAAAGTAAGTGCTACACGCCCCGTTTTTCGTCCGTCGGGAGTCCCTAGATGACTTACCTGTACTGAAGTACAAGTAGTGGTTTTCACTAAGTCTTCCCCTTTTCTTTTTGTGTGCCAATCAAGTCTAGGACTCTGTTTCGGGGACTGACTAAAGAACGGAGGGGAAAGGTCCAGATACCTTTAAAGGTCCACTAAAGGTCGTTCTAGCCAAGGTCTAGTCGTCTGTCACTGAGTGGTTCGGGTCGGCCCGGACGAGGGAGATGTTCGACTATTCAAAAACTTTCTCTCCCTGAGACGAACCAAGTCGAAGTGTACCAGTGGGTTCACGGAACGTTCCCATTACTGTCCGGGATCGGGACAAGTCCCTCTACACACGGAATGGATTTTGGTTAGAGTGACAACTTTTCGAGATCGACCTTTGTGTCTTCATACCGAATGACTCGACCCGGACCGGCCCTCTCCAGGGAAGTGGGATACCGAACCGTGGGCATGCATGGGTGTATGTTATGAAGACCCCTCCATATGTCGTACCCCCTAGGGGAGGTGGTGGGTCCGGTGGTCGCAGAAATTTTGTTTCCTGTCACCTACAGGTCTGACACCCACCGGGCACCGACGCCGGAGACTCTTTCCGAAACAGGGGTCTTGGTTAAGAACGTGAGACTGAAAGTCCGCACCAGGTCTTCCTCCCCTCGTCCCGTCCCTCCGGTCTCACGACCCGTCCGACTTGAAAGGGTCTTATATTAAAATTGAAGTATGACAGACGGCGGGGATTCACCCCTTGACTTTCCTCCGCTCGGGGTGGTTGGGGGCGGGGTGGGGTCCTCCTTCGGCTGGTCCCCTAGTCCTTCTCCGACGACGGAAGTAAAATTTTACCTTTCCGATATTTTCGTAACACCTTTAAAGTGTTTATTTCCCTCTCACAATTCTTCACCCCAGTCCCTCCCCTAAACGAGTAGTGGAGTGACGTCGGTTCACAAAGAAAATTCAGGCATCCTTTCAGAGACACGAGACGACACGAGTCAGGACAGACTGAGAAACAGACACCCTTAGAGGCCCGTTCTTAGGACCTCACCCAACGACACGGAAGGAGGTCCCCTAGAAGGGCTCGGTCCCGAGTTTGGCCGTAGAGAATTCAAAGACCGTAATCCGTCCGTCCAAGAAATGGTGATCGCGGTGGACCCTTCGGGTCCTCTCAGAGATCGTTCTAGATTTCACCCCTTTGTCGGGGTAAACAGACGACACTCCTCTTACCGTCCCTCCCCACACCCACCGGCCACAGTACTGGTAAAGACAAAAGGACCACGCCTATGTGAACCGGGCTCCTCCGACCCTCCCGCTACCTCCGGAGTCTCCGCCATCACCCCCTCTCGACCTAAGTCGGGTCTGGAGCCCCGGCGGTCTGAACCCCGAGGGTGGGCAGGTCTCTCCGTTGACGGGACTACCTCGTCTCGGTCCCCCTCACACCTTAGACCGACAGACCCGGGTCGTGGTGGAGGGTGGAGGTGGGGGTCGTAGCGAGGGAGGTGAGCCGCTAGTCGGGACGACCCCGACCTGAGGACGAGGCGGGACAGGACGGGTGGAGAGTACCAGACCTTCGGTAGAGGAGGTCGGGACAGAGACGGGAGGGGCAGAGACGGTCGGGGAGTTTCCGAAAGAAACCAGAAGGAAGACGGGAGTCCTGACCAGACTTAGAAATTAACGGAGGAGAGGGGGGTTTGGAGGTTGAACCCCTTTCCTCCGTCTCCGTCTCCTTGGTCCAGTGCCCAGAGCACCAAGACAACCCGGGACGTCTCAAACCCAAAACAAGATTCTCACCTCATTCATCCGTGACGGGGCGAGGACGGGGAGGGGGCGGTTGTAGGGGTGAGACTTGACCCCTCCACGGCACCTCCCTCTCCCGCGGTCCCACCTCTACCTGGACCTCGTCAGAACAATTGTGTGGACCCTCCCCTACCATAGACTGGGTCTTACCTGGGGGGTCCACAGAGGAATTTTCGGCTAGTCGGGAAGGAGAAAGGGACGTCCAGGGGAGGAAAGAACTTCTGTGCACACTAGACAGACGAAGGAAAGGAACGAGAAGGAAACTTCACCGGCCTCGGAGACCCCGAACCCCCGATCCCGGCTCCTTCACCAGTCGGCCGTCTCCTACATCCACCCCGTCCCTTCCAGTCCCGGACCGGCCCCGGGCCCCGTCGGTTCGTCCTCTGACCGTTTGCTGCTTTCTATTCCTCTCTACCCTCGACCCGAGGAACGACTGTCTCTTCCCTCACCCCTATCCGACTTGAGACAGACGTCATAGCCCGACCTTCCCCTTCGTAGTCACACTCGTGTCCAATTATAAAAAATGCTTACGTTCATTTGTGACTACGTCCACACACGCACCCATACAAACAGGTGAGTGTAAGGGATCAAGACAGAAGGTCCTCCTAGGTCTTCGTTATTGAAGGGTCAACGTTGCTCGGATGGATTTATGACATCACGATTCAGCGAGTCAGCACAGGCTGAGAGACCCTGGGGTACCTGACATTGGGTGGTCCGAGGAGCAGGTACCCTAAAAGTCCCGTTCTTATGACGTCACCCAACGGTAGAGGAAGAGATCCCGTACAAGGGTTGAGACGCAGAAGATGTAACCGTCCGTCCAAGAAATGGTGACCGTGGTGGACCCTTGGGACCCCCATTTGTGACATTCAAGGGACGTATACTTACTCAAGGTAAGACTCTTGCCCAGGTATTTATGTCAAACAGACATTCAGGTTATTTCAATCGGATCCATGGGTTAACTGCGTTGACCAGTATGTCATAATATACATTATTCAAGTATTATGAAGAGTGTGTTTATTATATATTGTTTGTTTCTTCTTTTGTAAAAATTAGAATGTCATGCTGTGGAACTTTTCGTGTCATCATGTCATATCGTCGACCACATGTCCCCGACCGTAGTTCGCTTGTCCGTTCTTCTCAATGAGTGACCTGCTCCCTCTCCTCCACGTCGACTTCCTAATGGTCGTTACCCTCTACCTCCCGTTCGGCGTTGCAACGAGTACGGACTGCGACTACCTTACGTGCAAGCGTAGGAACTTTCAAGTGTTGAACTTCCAGACATACATCCCCTGAATGACATGATGGGAGGTGATTCTCCTTCGTCGAGGAACCTACCGAGTTGAATCCCAGCCTTGTCCTTTCCATATTGCACTCGGACCGTGTAGAAAATGGGGTCTTTCATTTACCAGTTTTTTACTACGTCTAAACAGTTTTCCTATGTCCTCAGTCCTCTGCTACCTTCCCTACCAACTTTCCTGGTAGACCGTGTTAGACTCGTAGTTTTACTTATGATTTATATCACTAGTAAATAACTTATTTTGTCCTCAAGTACTCAGATATGTCTACATTTGTTTACTCGGTCCTTTCGAGAAAAGTGTCATCTTACGGTTGATCATTGACAGTGTCCCTACTACCCATGTCAGTGGCAGACCGTTGGTAGTGTCATTACTACCTAAGCCCTTTCTTAGTTGTCTACGGTTTCTACGGTTCTGATCGCCCACTCTGAAACTCCTCCTCACCCGGGAGATCTACCAGGGTTGCACAGAAGAGTGTTTTCTCACGTAGGAAATTTTCCCCTTCTATCATGGAAAAGTTTCTCCTTTGAACCGATTGGGGTGGAATTGGTTCACCGTTTCAATTGAAGGGGTCATTACCCTGTTTTACTGTGCCACGAGAGGACCCTGACCATGTGCCTCCTGTGTCGTCACAAAGACATCATGGACGGTTTTAGGTCGGGGACCCGGGTCAACGTACCTCTGTGGATTTTTGGGATGTGACTCCCTATCAGATGTTTTAATGGTCGGGTAAGAGACGTTTTTACGGTTCAAAGTAGTTTGATCAGTTAGGATTTCCTTTAGCTGGGACTTGACTACGACTTCGACTTCGAGGTTATGAAACCGTGGACTACGTTTCTCGGTTGAGTGACCCTTTCTGGGACCACGACCCTTTCTAACTCCCGTTTTCCTCTCGCCCCGCCGTCTCCTACTCTACCAACCTGCTGTAGTAGCTGAGTTACCTGTACTCAAACTCGTTTGAGACCTTCTACCACTTCCTGTCCCTTCGGACCGCACGACGTCAGGTACCCAACGTTTCTCAGTCTGTACTGACTCGTTGACTTATTCTTTCACTTTCACAATCAGTGAGTCAGCACAGACTGAGAAACACTAGGGTACCTGACATCGAACGGACGGTCCGAGGAGACAGGTACCTTAAGAGGTCCGTTCTCATGACCTCACCCAACGGTAAGAGAAGAGGTCCCCAAGAAGGGTTGGGTCCCTACCTTAGTCCCAGAGGACGTAACGTCCGTCTAAGAACTGGCTCAGTGGTCCCTTCGGGGATTACTGTTCCCTACACTATAAATGTTCGTTGTTCCCTAGGACCTAATTTGAAACCCGATCTCCCCGTCCATATTCATTTATTTATGTATAAACAAAAATATATATTTATAAACAAATATATACTCATATATATATAGAATATAAAATATTTATACATGTCACTTTTACTTTCAGTGAAAAAACACAGTCTGAGAAACACTAAGGTCAGGTACCTTAAGAAATCCGGTCTTATGACCTCACCCATCGACAAGGGAAGAGGTCCCGTAGAAGGGTTGAGTCCTTAACTTGACCCCAGAGGACATAACGTCCGTCTAAGAAATGGTCGACTCGGTGATTCCTTTGGTTCTTATGACCTCACCTATCGGATAGGAAAGAGGGTACCTAGAAGGACTAGGTCCTTAGTTTGGTCCCAGAAGGAGGCTACGTCCACTTAAGAAATGGTCGACTCGATGATCCCTTCGGGAATTTATAAATACACGTTTTGTATATTTGTTTATAAATAAAAATTATATTTATAATTTATTATGGATATATAACGATATTTCCTGTAATAATTCTGTTGACCTCTTTAAACTTACCCTAGACTTCTCAGATACAATTAAAGGACTAAAACTACCAACTTGTTACCAATACATTCTCTCTCATGTATAGTAAATCCTTTTTGTGTAACTTTATAAATCTTCACTACCCAGTAACAGTCGTTGACTGAGAAGTTATTAATTTTTTTATTATCATCATACTCTCGTTCTCTTACTCTTTGAATAATACGATTTTACAACTGACCCCTTTCACTTACTTCCCGTATGTTCTTTAAAAACATGATAAGAACTTTAAAGATATTTAGACTACAATAAAAGTTTTATTTTTCACTTCTTATATTGGTCCCACCTTTTCTAGATATAGGATTTGTCCTATCACCAAGATACCTTTGTGAGAAAACTTGATATATAACATTATTTTTCAAAAATTTTTTAATCTCACACATTGGATTGAGTAAATTAATTACAAGTGTGTTCTTGCCTGTATGTGGGTTTCCCCCTCCCCAAATTTTCTAAAACAGGTTAAGGACAGTCTTATTAGTCCTCTAAAAAAGTATTTTGATCCTGTTTATTAAGGTTTTACATATGTCTTGACGTTTTCTCGGTCTTAACGGTTTCGTTAGGACTCCTTTTTCTCGTTTTGATCTCCATATTGGTAGTGTCTGAAGTCTGGTATGATGTTTCGATGTCATTAGTTTTGTCACACTATAACCGTGTTTTTGTCTGTGTGTCTAGTTATATTGTCTTATCATTGGGTGTATCACTGGGTCTTCGTTTGGGTGCATAGATGACAGTTAATTAGACAATGTTTTCCCGTTTTATATGTATCTCTTTTCTCAGAGAAGTTATTCACACACGTGCGATTCAGTGAAGACGACGACGACGACGATTCAACGAAGTCAGCACAGGCTGAGACACGCTGGGGTATCTACCGTCGGGTGGTCCGAGGGGGTAGGGACCCTAAGAGGTCCGTTCTTGTGACCTCACCCAACGGTAAAGGAAGAGATTACGTACTCTCACTTTTCACTTTCACGGAAGTCAGTACAGGTTGAGAAACGTTGAGTCCGAGGAGACAGGTGTCCTGAGAGGTCCGTTCTTGTGACCTCACCCAACGGTAAGGGAAGAGGGCCCTTAGTAGGGTTGACTTCCCAGTTTGAGTGTCACAGAATATAGTGGAGGAATCCGTCTACCAAAGAAATGGCGATCGTGGTGGACCCTTCGGGGAAGTTGTTCATCGCCACCCTTTGACCCTGTCTGTGAGAACCTGATCTTGTGAGGGAGTGTGAAATATGTTTTTATTTGAGTTTTACCAAAGTTCTGGATTTACATTCTGTATTTTGGTATTTTGATTTGTCTCGTATCCACCTTGTGAACAACTGTATTTAACATCGTTATACAAGAACCTAGTCAGAGGATTCCGTTTTCTTTATATTTGTTTTTATTTGTTTACCCTGGATTAATTTGAATTTTAGAAACGTGTGTTTTTTCCTTAGGTAGTCGTTTTACCTAGTTCTTTTGGATGTCTTACCTTCTTTTATAAACGTTTAATACGCTGGTTTTGGTCCAATTATAAATTACATATTTGTCGGGTATGTCAAGGTATTTTTTACGTTATTTTTTACCCGTCTAAACTTATCTGTAAAAAGGTTTCTTCTGTATGTCTACCGATTGTTCGTGTACTTTTCTACGAGTTGTAGTGATAGTCTCTTTATATTTACTTTTAGTGTCACTCCTTAGGTGTGGAGAGTCTTACGGATAGGAATTTTTCAGATGTTTATCGTTCACAACTGCTCCAACACTTCTCGTTTCTTAGGAACATGTAACAACCACCCTTCTATTTAACCACGCCGGTGAATACCTTTCGTTATACCTCCAAGTAAATTTTTGATTTTTATCTTGGTCTAATACTAGGTCGTTAAACTAAGGACCCAAATAGGGATCTTTTTTACTTTTGTGATTAAGCTTTACTATGGACGTGGGTGACACAAGTATAGTCGTACTAAATGTTATCGGTTCTGTACCTTCGGTGGGTTTACGGGTAGTTGTCTGCTGACCTAATTTTTCTAGATATGGGTTTCTTTCCTCATAATCGGTATTTTTTCTTACTTTACTACAGTAGACTTCGTTGTACCTATACCCCTTATAAATACGGATCACTTTATTCAGTCTCTTTCTATTTATGATATACTATAGTGAAAATTCACGTTGGATTTTTTATTATGTTTACTTACTTATATGTTTTGTCTTTGTCTGAGTGTCTATATCAATAGTATGAACAATAGTTTACCCTCTTCGTTCTCCACTTCCTGTTTAGTCATCGTACTCTAATTCTCTATATTTGATGATGCATATTTTATCTATTTGTTATTCCTACATGATATCTCGTGACCCTTAATATGGGAGACTACTATATAATACACGTTTTTGCGACTTAGTGAGACGAGATGAGGACTTTAATCGTGTCATACCATTTAGTTGATATGAAGTAAAACAATTTTTACATAGAACAGATTTTTACAGATAAATAAAATTAACGTTCTTTCGAAAAGGACAGATATATTAAGACCTTCAGAGACATGTTTTTGATGTAGGACCTTTGCAGAACCTACGAGTCTATTAGCATTATTAGGACTATATACTTCCTACTTTCCGTTAGTGACTTGACGAATCGTACCTCCACTCTGTCGTCCACCGGGATCACCATTACCACTGGACGGACGATTACGTCCATCTGCTTCTGTTCACCCCCAAACTAGGGACCCAGCCCTTCTGGGGGACCTCATCCTTTACTGTTGGGCGAGGTCCTAAGAACGGACCTCTTAGGGTACCTGTCTCCTCGGACCGTCCGACGTCAGGTACCCCAACGTTTCTTAGTCTGTGTTAACTTCACTGAATCGTGCGTACTTACACGTCATCCACACGTGTGAGAACCAACTGGGCCCCATCCCCGTCGTGAGTCAGTGTGTGTGAAAAGTCCGACCCCGACTTTAGGTAACTACTCGTCCCGTTCAAAACGAAACACTGGTCCTCAGCCCCTACCCCCCATCACACCCCTCTCGAACCGCCCTGTCCTTCCGTCCCCCGACCCCATCCATAACTGTATCGACGAAAAAGAGGATCCGGGGTACCCGAACCAAGTCGAAGATCCTTTTTATTCTCACTCCACCTCTGACTTCCGTCCAAAATCCCCCCGTCTTGGACTGTCTGACCATCTACCCGGAACCGCGAATCGCGTCTCGGGGTCCGTCCCTCCCTGTTCCTACGACCACGAGAACTCAACGCGTCCCGTCGTACTTTGAAGAAGTGCACAAATCGGACGGTGTCGGGGCGTACTCGTCCTCTGTCCCTCCTACGAGACACACCTCGGTGGTGACCGGCCGGCCTTGCACCGTCGTGATCAGTACCCTGTTAACCTTCTCCGGTGAAAGACCGTCAGTTCGACGTCCCCCGACCTCGACGGAACAGAACCTTTTCCGGACCACCACACCCAGGAACACGGCCTTCCGACACCCACCATGGACCTCCTACCTCCTCCACTTGCCTCTTCCCCTGAAGAGGTCCAGACCCAGGCCCAGGGCCCCTCTCCCCAGGATTCGACCTGTTACGACCCATAGTTAGAGAGTCCTTTTTCTACCAGTGTCACTATTCCTGGGTCAAGAGACGACACACAGGACCCAGTCCCCGTCCCCTCCCTCGGGAGAGTCCCCAGAGGACCTCGGAGAGACCGGGAAACGTCCACTCCCAGGGTGAAGGGTTTTCCTTCTTCGACCTTGCCCGGCTCCGCGCAATCGACACAATAGATTGGGGCTCAGAGAGATCATAGGGTGCACCCTCGGTGACGGGGTAGGATGTCTACTCTTTTGACTCAGAACCTCTCCACCTCGGCGAACGGACCGCCAGTCTCTGTACCAGTCTTCTCGTCAGTCACGACTCCCCTGTAAAGCTCTACTCCTTCCCCTACCCTCCACCACCCACCCACCCGAAAGATCGATCTGTGCTCCCGCCCCTGGTCTGTACCCCGGGGCGACTGAGCCCCTCGTTGGTCCACCGACCTCTAGAAGGGAGTCTGAGGTCGGAGGGCGTCGAGTCGCCCGTCGACCACCACTCTTTCGAACGTACACCCGCTTCGAGAATATGTCCCACCGTCGCCCGGGGAAGGTGTGTCACCACCCACCATAGTCCTCCCCTCACCGACTGTGAACGACAGACGCCCGTGTCAGGGTAGAGATGATGGACGGGGAACCCGTCCCAGGATTTCGGTGAACAGACCCCCAAACTTCTCCCATCCTTGGTTGTGGTCAGAACAAGACTCGAAAGAGGTCCGTCTTCCCTCCTTACACCGTTGAGACCCTCCTCCGTACTTCGAATTTCCTTCTTTGCCTCTTTGACCAACAGTCCAGTCGGGTTGGGGTGAGTGGTCACCGTCGATCTCCCTGTAGTGACGAGGTTCAAGCGTCGCCCCTCGGGGGTCCGGGGAGAGACGGGTCTAGGTCTCCAGGACCGTGACCACCCCCACCCGACACAGAGTACGGGTCGGTCGTCCGACCCCAGAGGGTAGATGGAACAAGGTCGGTCGGGGGCAACGGACTCCGACCCAAGAAGTCGAAACGAGAACGGAACAAAAACCCGTCTGAAGGGTCTTGGCGAACCGTACCCGAGACGAGCGGGCGGTCAGAGGTGCGAGTGAAGGTGTAGATGTAGGAAGGGACTCAAAATCCCGACTGTAGGGGTAAAGAGTTGGGTGCGCGGGAGGAACCCGGACGTCGGGGGGTGGTGAACGAAAGACATCGGTAAGGAGGGGTCCAACGGGGACTGACCGGTGTGTGGGTTGTCTCGGTCACTGACCGTCCGGACGGAGGACGTCGGAGGGTGGTCGCCTCGGGACCCACGGTCCAGTTGAGGATCAGTACCCACAGGACATCCGAGCAAGTCAAAAAAACAGGTACTCACTCTAGGGGTGACCTTCCAACACTAGTATTATTTCGGGGTTTAGAGACGGAAAGTGATAGACTATAAACTCGGGACCCTCATTCAGCACGTGAGAGGAACATCTGACTCGTCGACTATTTCACGAGACTTGGTGAGTGTAGTTTCCTCGACGTCCGTCCCCCTGACTCTGCGAATGTGGAGACCGCCCATGACTTTACTGTCGAGAGTCTACGTAGCAGACTCCGACCACAGTAACGTCAGTCTCATTCTCCCGTCTCCTGTTGTCGCGATGGACGATCGTGCGTCAGACACACGGAGTTGTCACCTTGGGAGTAGACCCCCGGGCGTTACTTCTGGGACCCTCTCCTACCTGAGAAACAGTCCTGTCCGTGTCGACTGTCGAATCTTTAGTCTAGTGTGGGTCGTAGTGTCTCTCCAACAGTCGATTGATACCTTTTCCAGAGAGACGAAAGAGATTCGTGAGTGTACTTGTCTGCGGCCCTCCTACTTCTCCCCACGGGACGATATCTTAAAACGTCGGTGTCGGAGGTAGTACCATGGATCCCACGACAGTGACGTGGTCTCGTGTTTCTTGAATGTAGGAACAGGGTAGCTACAACCCGAACCGGTACGACGAACGAAACTAGTTACGTAACATCCGGTTTCACAGGCAAGGGTGGAGTCTCGAATTACCTGTAACATCCAGAGACGAACGGTGAGGGCCCGGAGACACTAGACTACTCTACCACTGGGTCATTCGGAGGTCAGGGGGTCGTACCCGGCTCTTAATTCTACACTCCTCGTCCTCGTCCGGGTCCAGATTGACCTTTGGGCCTCAGGCCGACTCAAGTCCTCTCGGGTCGGATCGAGTTGCTTGTCGGGGTTCTCTCCTTTTATTTACAACGAGATTTGGTGACTCTAAAAAAACTCACAAACAATGTGTCTTTTACGACTGTTTATGTTAAAGTTTCTCTTCTTACTTAAAAAGGACTTTACGATGGAAGAGAATAGTTTGTAAGTACTGCATTAAAAAGGTAAATGGACACTCTTTCGACTTCGAGATTCTCCAATCCATTGTACAAGTTACAGTGTGTTGAACATACTACGGGTCCTGGACCGTGTTCCTTGTGTGGGTGTAAGAGACGTGTGGACCAGAGGTCTCCGGTGACAGGACGAAAGAGTAGGAAGGACATCTGGAGGTCCGGAGAGCCCCGGGACAGTAGAAAGACTACTCAGACTTGCGGTGACACCGTGGTCTCTAGGACAGGGGTGCAGAGGGAGGTGAGGGATGTGTAGACATCCGGGACGAAGAGTTTCGGTGAGAGACCCTAGTCGAACAGTCGGGTGGAGACGTGGATCCGCCCCGACCTCATCTGGTCTCGACCACCGAACAGTTCGGTCGTCCGTCTGGTGGGTGGACACGATTGGAAAATGGTGCACGGGGTGGGTCCCGATCCGGTCCCCGTAAGCTGTCCCTAGTTGTGTCTGGGTCCGGGACGCGTGTCGGATCGTCCCTTCGTTCTACACTCTGTTATTTGTTCACTTGTTACTGTTCGACGTCTCCGACTTTCTTCAGTCACGGAACCCTCCCATGACATTCACCTGGCTCGGACCACAGAAATTTCTCTGTTGTGAACTCGACTTCACGTTTCCGACCTGTCACTAACGGGTCCAGTGTTCTGGTCCTCTCCTTTACGACTGTTTCCGTTCAGACTTCCCTTCCTCCTTCCTCCGGAGTGCCGTCCATCTCGGTGACTCGTCGTGTCATGACCCCAACTACATTTCCACGCCAAAGAGTAGTGTGAGTCCAGGAATATACCTGACACCATCCACAGAATGGGTTAGGGATCTAGGGAAATGGTAGATACGGGGGACGGGGGAGAGAGGACCCCCAAGACACGAAACGACGAGTTCCGAACTTGGACGTTGGAATTTACTAAGACGAACGTTTGACCTCGGTGGAGTAAGTACCCTCTAGGTCCTCTTCGGCCCGTCAGACTAAGAGACACGGGCTTGGTCGATTGAGTATGGACCTACGTCGGGTCGAGAAGCGAAACTACGTCTTGTTTGGGCCTCCACATTAAGACTGAGGTCTCGAGGGACATCCCAGTCCGACCGAAACTCTGAAGTGGACTTTAACATGGAAACGAACCGAAGAGAAGAAGTGGGTAGAACACAGGGGGTGAGAGAGTGAACTAGGAGACCCCTGGGAGAGAAATTAGTTAGTAACTATGGGTTCGATCCCCAGACGAAGACTTTCTTGAACTGAAAACTGCCAGTTGAGGGGTTTAGTCAGGAAACTGAACAGACAGAATTTTGGAGGTAGGTGTCGAACTAGGTTCCTAAATGGGAGTTGGGTTCGGGGAGTGGTTGTCGTTCCTTAAACCTGGGAGCGAACTACCTTCTGAACTAGTCTGAATTTCAGGAATCGAAGGAGAAGGAAGGGGTTTACACTGACGGGTACTCCTGGTGGTGGGGGACGAGGGATGAAGAGAGGGACGACCCGAGTCATCTGAGAGTCGAGTATAGGATGGAGTGAGACGTGTCTGGTCAACTTTTGAATTGAGACACTACCCCGGAGACTAGGACACTCAGGGATTCAACGGTTCTCCCTTATATGCCACAGTTCACTCTGACCTATACGAGCCTTTGAGCCATAACTCCACTGTTTTACTTAGTACTCTTTGAAGGTGTAACTCTTACTTACTCCTCTACTTATAACAAAACTCTTCGGTCAGTTTGACTGAATTCAAAGACAGTCAGAATGGTAAAATGTCTACTTCTTTGACTCCGAGTCTTTCCGGTCTACTGAACATTCATCGTCGTGGTCCTGGGGTCGAGTCCCGGGAATGAGAGTCAAGACACGGGGACCTGAGACTTTCCGACAACAGGAGGTTACAGAGTCGGCCGTCACAAGACTTTGGAAACCATACTCCTTCGGATGAAAATTGAGGTGGGTTTCCTGGAATAAATGATTACCTATAATGTATTAATTTTCGGAGAGAGGGAAGGAAGGAGGGAGTTGTAGAACGCAACATATTCCTTAAGGTCCTCGCATCTGGTCACGTCGGTAAGACCTCTCGTTAGTCTATGTTAAAGTTGTTTAATTTATGCACTTATAGGGTACTGGGAACCCGGACAAGAGGTCCCGAATGGAGCCCGGTGGATGCACCTACCAGTAGTGTCCAAAGAAACACCACCTCTCTGGAACCCCCTTGACTCACGGGTAGTACCCCTCTCACCTACCCGTCTCACACCGGTTCCACATGTTCCCCCACAATACGTCGTCGATCCTCGTCTGACCTACACATACATCGTTGTACGTTCCCAGGAAACCACCTCTCTCATCTTTTCTCTTACTCCTGAGCCCATAGTGAGTCGTGTAACTGTTACGTACGTACGGGTTGTCGTCATACATAAAACATTCTTGGATAAGTCTATGTTTCTGTGGGTGAGTCACCAACGGACAATTTCCCTCCCAATACGTTCGCGTGACACCCCGATCCTCCCTAATTTTGTCAAACACTTCTGAACCGAAATATCACTCTTCCGCGACACCGAAACTAGTACATTAGACTAACGTTTTCAACCCATGAAACAACACCGGAAAGACTAAACTGGACTTGATTAATGGTTTTAGAAGACCCAGAGTCAAAGGAGGAACCAGTTTATCCTTCCCTTTTCACCGTTCTCCTTCATTATAAGTCAATCTTTCGTCACACCGGGCTTTCTTTTACGTGCTTTAGACTTCGGACTGCACACTCACTTCATCCGTCCCACACTCTGGGATCCCACTCCACCCCTGATACCGTGTACCCTCTTTACAGGCGACTTTCCCTGGTCGAAGACGACTCGAGGTCAATATAAGGGTTCTCAACGGTTTTAAAGTTTTGTAAGTTCCTTTCTAATTTTATATCTAAGAAACTATCTTTAGAGTATAAAAATTAAGAACGTCGATTAGAAAATTTTTGTCTGGTGTTGTCAGTGTTTAAGTCTGGAATCGAGGTTGTAAGTCATCGACATTCCGGACCTCTTACCGTAAGTAGATAGATTCCGACTCGGTCAAAAGACCAAGTACTTACTCCTAAGAGTCTAGATGAGTCGGTCCATAATTTTACCCGAACATATTATTCAGGTCTTGTACCGAGGTGATAGTAGTTCCCTCATAGACGAGCCTCAACTTATACGATTAATTATGTCATAGTTGACGAAAAGTCTACTCATTCGACTTCGAGTCTCCTTACTTTTTAATTGTTCTCAATCCATCTTTTTTTATAGAAGAGGTTTACACTACTTTTCCTTACTCATTTTGACTTAACTTTATTACATATTTACTCCCAGACCCCTAATTTACCCGAGATTCATTTCACCTTCACTAATAATTAGACAGACTCGGGATTGTTCAATGTCCTCAAAGATTAATTCTGTAGATACCAAGGTCCCCTTGGACGGGTCACCGAGACACCCACTTCTTAAACGGGCGTTCCGTCTTCTGTGTCCTTTGCACCCTAACTAGGGACCCAGTCCTTCTAGGGGACCTCCTTCTTTACCGTTGGGTGAGGTTATAAGAACGGACCTCTTAGGGTTCCTGTCTCCTCGGACCACCTGATGTCAGGTTTGCCAGCGTTTCTCAGTCTGCGCTAATTCTCTGACTCACACGGCGATCCAGTGTCCCTGAACGGAACGCCAGGTCACCAATTCTGACACGAGGGGTACGTCCCCCGGGCTCAAGATCGGAACCAGTCCCTTGATCTAGGACGTGTGGTGTTAACTTTTAGGACTACGGGGTTGATTTCTAGGACGTACAACGTTGATTCTGGACCACATCAATTTTTTTTTTTTTTTCT